>VDFB02193867.1:629205847-629235020 GCA_007258455.2 Sequoia sempervirens
AAAATAAAAATTATTATTTTTAAATATCATTTATTTACTAGCTATGTTGCAATCAAGATTGAATTTTGAATTAGAGGAGAAAAGTAGACACTATCAAAGAGAATATCAAAGAATATAAAAGGGAATATTGAAGAAAAAAATAGGAACAAATGATAGATGTTGAAAAGAAATAGGAAAAAAGAAGGGACAATGAAGCCCATAGACAAAGATATGCTAGATGAAGGGAAAAACTAACAGTACAAAAATTAGAATTATAAAATATAGAAGAAACATATGGAATTAGAAATAGTTTTCAACAAACATCTAAACAATTATCCCATTCTCAAAGTGTAGAAACACAACAATTTGATCCCCAACCAAATGAGATGCTCAATCATCTACCTAGTGTAAATATTAAATTGAATCTTGAAAATGAAATTTCAATTTCAATAGAATGTGTAGTAAAAGCACCCCAACATGGAACTAAATTTGAGATGAATTAAGGTGTACAAGGTGTTGCAAGAATGAAGGTGTTGTCATTGATATCAACTAGTTTTAATTGGTTGTTGTGAACAATGTCATGGATGTAGGTTATTGGTTGTATATGTCAAGGATATTGAGAAAATTGTTTAGTGGTTACTTCGAGTTTTTCTCTAGGATTTTCTCCTATGTTCATGTAGTTCAGATATGTTGATTATGGTTGTTATAAGTTGATAAATCCTAATTTTTGGCTTATGATTCATTTTATAGTCTGAGATATGTTTACTAGTTGTGAACTTTTGTTTTCTATGTTTCTAGCTGAGGTTTGAGAGAAATATTGTTGGTTCGAATTTCTCTTTGGTTGAGTCGTATGACTTGTAGTTCTAATGTTAAGTGGCTATGATCATGTTGAAGATAATTTTGGTATCTGGAAGGATTGGATCATGCTAAGGATTTCATGTGCTTAATTGTTCTATGTATTTTATAGTAGTTTGGCCAAGCTTGTGTTAAAAAATACTCTCAAAATTAATGAAGCGTGCTGGGACTAATTTGGTTCCTCATCAAGCATGAGTTTATGTCACCCTCATTATAATTTCACCCTATAATGTTTTGGAACATAATTTCGATTTAATGGTGGATGGATGACTTTGGATATGTTTCAAAGTTGAAGATGGTATATGTAATGCCCGTTGTGCAAACCCCAGAGAACACACACAATGCAAATATATATATTTTTTTAAAACAATAGAATTGAACATATAATATCATTAAACCATAACCACATAGCATAACACATAGCATTAATACACTTGGTTCTCTGGGGCACGCGAGGTTACATCGCAACACTAAACACAAATAAAAATAAAGATTACAACATAACCATTAACTTTACAATAACCATAAACAAAGATACATCCCATAACCATGATGCGAGCCTAATAAACATCGCATAATTACATCCATGATCAACCTCTTAAAAGAGTTACATATGAGCCTAACTATTACATCATTGATATAATATTACATTACAATTTTCTTTGATCACTGAATTACATAGAATTTCCCAACATAGGGATTGATACAAGTATAATGAAATATGAAGTACAACTGATCACTGGTACAACTCCACTACAGAATGCTGAGAAGACAAGGCACTGATGGGGAACCCAACGGGTGCGAAGCACGTTCCACCCAACCATGTGAATTACAAGTAACTCACCCCCCGTGCTCAGAGGTGACGAGGAAGTGAACCCGACCATGAATGTCAAACTGACTCAACAACAACATGATACTAAACAAGTACAACTCAAGCATGTAATGCACAACCATCGATGTTTTCAATCACATAACAAGTTAAAACCAAGAACTCATCACAATAACTTGAAGTACTACCAATTAACAATCATGAACCACATTCACAAGAACTCAAAAAGCATCATAAGGAGATAACATCCAGAAGAACTGAACCAACACCCAAAATACATTTCCAAATAAATCAGAACCAATAAAAAGAATACGATTCCATAATAACTCTGAATCAACCATTCAATACACCATTCCATAAGCAACAAGAAACAAGTCAGACGGGTGTCAAGTACGAAGGGTCATCACATAACTCTCATGGGATCCCCTGGCTCTTCCTCCAACTGAGGTGCTAACACCCACCTATGGATTCCCTAGCCCTATAATCATAACAACATAAAAATAACAATATCCAGAACACAAGAAGCAAGAACAAGGGTGTCTAGTGGAGAGTGTCATCGCATGGTTTCACATGGATTCTCCAGACAACCTATCACAAGGTGCCACCTCCATCTCTACATGGATTCTCCAGACAACCAAGTTAAGGTGCCGCTCTCCATCTATGGTTCTCCCTGTGATGTTCTATCTCTGCTACTGGGCCCATAGGGTTACTCATGCGGAGTCGTTAACCTTTCGTGATGACAAGGCAACGACCTTGCCAACCACGGCCTTCTCGGTCCCCTTTAGTCTATGCTAGCACTAACAGGTGGATGAGGCTTCATCATTATCTTGTTAATGTTTTACTACCCATCCCCCTAAATTCTATTTTTAGGTTATCACTTGTTTAACTACTCTTACGTGGGTTCCCCTGGCACTTCCTCTTACCCGAGGTGTCGGCGCCCACGAAGAGCCACTCTCCCTATGACCCTTAACATAATCAACACTAGGCAAGGGTTGAACTAAAGCAATTAACTCGAAACCAAGCCACGCGAGGCATTACCGATCTCACGATAGTTCATAAACATAACTCAGCAAATCTGTTCAACCCTTCCAAGCAGAATACCAATAGGTTTCAACTCCAAAAGTATAACCAAAACAAGGATAACCTTTAAAGAATAAAACTCAACACAAGAACATGCGAGGAAAATCCATCTCGCGATAAACCATAATCACAATGACTACAACCATTCCAAATAATAAAACTCAAAATCATGTAATAATCTAATCACAAAATACAAGTATCAACATCAAAGGATATAAAACCTGCCTTTGGAAAAGACCAAGTTTAACAATAACTAAAATTGAACTCACTATTACAACCGGGTTCCCACATCCAAAATAAAAGAACAAAACAATAATAAAATGGTAAAAATAAAACCTCCAACCATATACTTGAGACACCAAGCACACACGTTTTGCAACACACAAAAATAACAACTAATTTAATTTCATATACATTCTCTATTTACCTTGATACCATTAGAAATAAAAACATACGATAACGATTTTACCACTTACGTATAATATCTCTATTTTATTCGACATATAGTCAAAAATAAAAAACAATAAAACTAATGACAACCTAGCTAATTTGTTTTCTTTAGTTACTCAAAGATAATAAATTTCATATCCACTCAACTTAATCATGTTCCACAAATAATAGTTACTTATTCATTTTATTATTCATCTTTGCACAATTTACTGCATATATATCATTTTATACAAATCTATAATCATAAAATATTTTTTTTATCTTTTCTTGACCGAACTGAACAACCACACCTAAATCTATACAATCATAAAACGATTCACACCAATTAATATTTATATATAAAATTATTTATAACAAATTAAATTAAATTTTATTAGAAATAACTTTATTAAAAAATAATAATATTAAATACAATATATATATATATATAATATTAAAAATTAAAAAGTTAAAATTAAAAAAAAAACATTTTAAAACACCATCGCCAGTTGCAGTACAGCCGGCGGACTGCACACACCAGTCTGACGGCTGCTATACGCAGTAGTCCGTAAGGACTGCTGTGTCAGCACTGTGGTCGAAGGGGAAAGGGGGTGGGTACGGCCCAGCCAACCCCCCCCGAATTCCCATAAAACTTTTAAATAAAACAAACATTTCAATTTCATCAACATTTTAAATCTTTTTTTTATATATTTCATTTTATTTATTTATTTTTTTTAAACATGGAAAACGAAAATAAGATTCATTCCCCCAGCGGTACAGAACATGGATTTCAAAATCCCAATTTAAAGAATTTTTTTTAAAACAAAACAAAATGATTTTAATAAAAGAGACAAAGATATATATATATGTATATATATATATATATGTATATATACGAAATCTCACTATATATGTATATTTACTATATAAATATTTATAAATGAATATACATAAATATATAGATAAGCTTATACAATCATAGATAATTCATACTTCTGTATAAAATACAGAATATCATTTATTTAAAATACATATTGAAGATAATCACAAAAATAAAATAAAATTTCAAATTTATTAAAATACAAGGATTGATCTTTTCCATAGTAAAATAACAGAAGAAATTAAGCGTTATTCATATGGAATTAGAGTTTCTTTCAGTTTGTTTGCAAAGTCTTATTTCCAGTTTTAACAAGAATGTTCCTTTCAATGGAGGCCTATCTATTTATTCATTTTCTAACCTCAAGGAAATCATTTTAATCTAAATCACAGAAGATTTTCTTTTTCAACCAGAGATTGATTCTAACACACCTTTTTATTCCATTTACAGATTTAAAACTATTAAGAGAAAAGAGTGGAACCTGGAGTCCTATGCTCTCAAAAATCCGATGAAGCTGATTTCTGATGGCCTCAAAGAGCTCCTTGTTTGCACTTCAAAATCTCCTCTACAGAATTTTGTCCTTGAACACGAATCCATTCCTTTGTTCAGAACACTCCTCCAAAACAACACCAGTAACAGATTTCCAGTTCCTTTCTAAAACTCTTCTCAAAGTATAGCCAAAGGATTGAAAAATATTCTCTTTCAGATTCAAAAATACATCACCAATAGTCATATGTGCAGATCATGGTGCGCCAAAAAGTGGCAATATTTGTAGGGTATGTGGCTGACGACTTTTTTTTCACCTAAAATTAATGAAACGAAAAGGGTTTTTAGAGGAGATTCTCAGCTTTCCAAAAATATAAATTATGATTTAATTTGAATTTAATAAATAATTATTATTCATTTTTTATTAGAATTATGACTAAAGTCCCGATCGATAGGCTGATTGAAAAACATCTATAACTTTCAAACGGTATCATATTTTTTGAATCCAAAACATGCGTCACATTCTATGCTTTACATAATATCGGATTAAAAAAAGAAAAATTAAATTTCATGAATTTTTGACCAAGTTAAGGTGGTCAGACAGACGAGTTTTTATATTTTCTAAAAGTTGTAATAAAAAATTCATAATTAATTATTTACTTGGAAAAAAAATTACAAAAAATATGCATCACATCCGGACATGAGTCCTCTACTTATATATAAATCTACAAAAATATTACTTTTATTATGGTTAGGTGGTCGTGAATGTATTAATCTACTCTTATTTTTCCCTGAAATTTAGTACTACTCCATTGAAATTTCAAATTTTCACAAAATAGATTTTATTTATTTTTAAATAAACCTAGTATTTTAAAACTACATAAATTTTCTACAAATTCTATTCTACATATTTTTTGAAATAATATAGATAACTTATTCAACATTTACGCCAAGTTGCCTCTAACACCTGATTTTTCTGAATTTTTTGCCACTTAAGGGCCTCGCTTGGCATACCATGATCCTGCACATGCCTGCCTTTTATGCAACTTTACAAAACCCTCTGTGTGTGTGTGTAAAAAACTCCCAAAAAATTATTCCTTCAATAAAAATATATTGTCCCTATCTTACAAAAACTCTAAAAATCAAAAATAAAAGAAAATCATTCTTTAAAAGCAAGCTTTTTACCTAGATCTCTTTTCTTATTTGCTCTCACAATCTTTTCCTTCTTTGTTTTATTGTTTTAATTTCTATCTTTTGTAGCTTTTCTTGCACATCACATTACTTATTTAATTTAAATAAATTATTCTAATAATTATCCTCCACCAGATAATTGATTAAAATAATTAAAACACATTTAATATTTAATTATTATTTAATTGAAACACATGATTTTATAAAAATTAAATAAAACATTTAAATATTTTCATACAAATAAATCAACATTAAAAAAAACACAATTATCATCCACATTTAATTAACTAATTCACAACTTATAAAATATCAACATCAATCAAATAATCATAACTTATAAAATACCACATTAATCAAAAGACGACAAAATACAAAACACAAACCACAAATGACAACAATTACAAAAATGAACAATACCAAATCAACGAGACGACCTGACATCATGGAACGGGAGGACTTCATCGTCACCTCTGTTTCAACATTTAACCGTTGGGTTATTGGTGCTCGCCCTGTCCTGCCGAAGCAGGTGGAATCGAGACTTATACCTGCAAATCCTGCATACAAACGAAGTTGTGTACATGTGCATACATATATATAATCATCAAAGCATTAAATTGAAGTACTGCATTGTGAGAAGGAATCACAACATAGCAGGGCACTCGCGAATGAGTGATGCCATATTGTCCTTCATCACACCTATTCTAACAATTATAATATAACCAATAAATCAACATTTCTAACTAACAATCATCTCATAACATATCTAATTAAATCACTGCATCATATCATAATTCTAAAAATCAACTAATATTACCAACCACAATGTCATATGAAATAATCATGTCTACTAATGGAATAACATCATCATCCAAAGTCTAACTAACCAAATCACATACTAACAGTACCATCATAGTCACAAGTAGCAAACGAACACATAGAAAAAAATATAAACCAAACAGTAAGAGGAGGGGTATTACAGTATAAATATAGGATGAGTTAGTGGTGAAAAATGTACAAGAGATAAGTGCAAATAAATAGAGAAAAAAGATGCAAAGAAGATGTGAATCAGTGTTTGTATGTGATGGGAGTGTGGTAGATCAATGCGAATTCTAAATTTTGAGTTTTTGGATGTAGTGAGTTGATGATGTACTCTATCATTCATGCATGTCTACAAGTGGTATAGTATTTATTGTGGTGGAAAACTCTATTCCATTGATATTTTCTTCTCTTTGTAACATATCTCTTCTATCTTCCTTTTATCTCTATGGTAG
This sequence comes from Sequoia sempervirens, assembly GCA_007258455.2. Classification (NCBI taxonomy): domain Eukaryota; kingdom Viridiplantae; phylum Streptophyta; class Pinopsida; order Cupressales; family Cupressaceae; genus Sequoia; species Sequoia sempervirens. The sequence continues at coordinate 629,212,845 of VDFB02193867.1, forward strand.
TGAGCCCTTTTGGTAGTTAACCCTATTGGATAAAGAGTTTTGATCTAGACAGTAAGTCCTTTTTCTGGTAGTGATCATTTGTAATCATTTTTTATATTCTCTATAGTGTGAGCTAATCCTCACTATAGCTTTTCCCTTATTGTATTTTGCATGCAAATTTTGTGTTATTATGTTTGTGTGATGGTTTTCAATTTTTGCACTTGAACTTAATATTTAATCATTTTAGCAAAGTCAAGGAATTGTGATTTATCTAAGTTTTGATGAATTTTTTGAAATTTTAAATTTTCTACAACTGAGTCATCCCCCTCTTAGTTGTCCTGTTCAATAATTGGTATTAGAGCTTGGTTCCTTGGAGAAGAGCTTAATTGCTTAAGGAAGATCTGGGATGGCTGGAAAAGTTACTTATGAGTATTTGATGTTCGATGGAAATAATTATGCTATCTTCAAAATATTGATGAAATAATATCCAAAGCATTGTGGATATGATGTGAAAAAATCATAAAAGACTCCTTACACTACTCCTGCTAATGGTCCAAGTACACTTGATAAAATCAAGGCACATAAAGTAAATAGTAAGGAAAAGTTCATTTTGAAGAATGGTGTTGTGAATTTCAAGTTGATTAAGGTTCAAAACCTGAAGACTGTTGAAGAAGTCTAGGATACTTTAGAAAAAATTCATGAAGTTGATGAAAGGTTCAAAGAAGCAAAGTTACAAAATTTGGAGAGACAATTTGAGCTCCTACATATGTCTAAAGATGAGAATATAGTGATTGGATGAGGTAGTAGATGGAATGTGAGGACTTGGTGCTACAATAGATGAATCCAAGATTTTAAATAAGATTCTTAGAACTCTTCAAGATGATTATAGTGAAAAGGTATGTGAGCTATTGACGAAATTATAAATTACAAGACTTACACTAAACATCGGCTATTGGGATCTCTGACATCTTATGAAATGAGAAAGCCGAAACTAAGAAATGGATCCAAATTAAAAATTACTTTTAAGCCTACAAGAGAAGAATATCTAGATGAATAAAATCTTGATGAAGTAGAAGCTAAATTTGTGAGAAGTATGAATAAAGGACTTGACATGTATGAAGGTAAGTTACCCTTTAAATTCCTTAGTTGTGGGGGAATAGGTCATTATGCTTGAAGGTGTCTAGAAAGAGCTTTTAAATAAGTTGCCTATGTATAGAGATTGGATGAGGTAGTAGCTGGAATGTGAGGACTTGGTGCTACAATAGATGAATCCAAGATTTTAAATAAGATTCTTACAACTCTTCAAGATGATTATAGTGAAAAGGTATGTGAGCTATTGAAGAAATTATAAATTACAAGACTTACACTAAACATCGGCTATTGGGATCTCTGATGTCTTATGAAATGAGAAAGCCGAAACTAAGAAATGGATCCAAATAAAAAATTACTTTTAATCTTACAAGAGAAGAATATCTAGATGAATAAAATCTTGATGAAGTAGAAGCTAAATTTGTGAGAAGTATGAATAAAGGACTTGACATGTATGAAGGTAAGTTACCCTTTAAATTCCTTAGTTGTGGGGGAATAGGTCATTATGCTTGAAGGTGTCTAGAAAGAGCTTAGAGGAATAGATAAAGATATGAAAATGAAAAGAAGGGTAAGAATATCAATAGAGCATATTATGTGAACAAGGATGCTAGTATATCTGATGAGGAATCTAATTATGAAGATCCTGATGATAATGAATTCTTCTTCTTGGATATAAAAGATGAACCTACTTTTAATAATTCTAAAAAATAGGTGAAAGAATACCATTTGGAGAAGGAGAAAAATGAGGGTATTATAATCTTAACCATACATGATAAATAGGAAAATAACTATTGGGTTGTTGAAAGTGATTGTTTACACCACATGATTGGTGATGAGAGTAATTTTTTTAAACTTGAAAAATATAATGGATGCTTAGTTATGTTTGGAAATGATACTCATCCTAAGATTTGTGGGATAGGTTTAGTAAATTTTTATGGAAAGCATAATATTGATGATGTCTACTATGTTAAGGGTTTAAGGAATAATATCTTGATTGTTGGAAAAATGTGATGTAAAGGATACAATCCTATAGTTAAGGATGAAAGATGTGAAATCAAGAAAGACTCCAGAATGGTGATTGTTGCTACAAATAAATCTAAAGGAAATATCTATCAACTTAAGGTTGTTGATGGATGATGCTTTACGACTTAGATTAATAAATTAGTTGGTTATGCCATCAAAGAATGTGTCATATGAATTTTGATAAATTGGTGAGGATTAGTGTAGTTCAAGATGTGAGAGATTTACCAAGGATTACAAAGCTTGCTAATTCTATTTGCAAGAATTGTCAGTTTGGAAAGCAAGCAAAAACCCATTTCAGATCAGAGGAACAATCTACTACTGGCCTACTAGATTTAATTCATACAAATCTTTTTGGTCCTACAAGAGTGAGAAGTCTACAAGGTGAAAGGTACTTTGTGCTTTTGATTGATGATTATTCTAGATATACATGGGTTAAATTTCTTAGAGAGAAATTTGATCCATTAGATAGATTCAACACATTTAAATCTATGGTTTAGAATGACGTAAATTTGAGGATTATATGCTTAAGATCTGAAAGATTTCGTGAATTCACTTCCCGTGAGTTTAATAAGTTTTTTGAAGTTCATGGAATAAAATGATAGTTATCTACTTTGAGAACTCCTCAAAAAAATGGAGTTGTTGAAATAAATAATAGAACAATTCAAAAGGTTGCTAGATCAATGATTACTAAGGATTTTCTAAAAAAAAATTACTAAAGATAAGATATTCACACTATTCTTTGTGTATTCAATCGAATTCAAGCAAGAGAAAACATCACAAAGACCCCCTCTGAGTTATGGCGTGGAAGAATTCCTACTCTTAATTATTTCAAGGTATTTGGAAGAAAATGTTATATCACAAGGGATGAAGAAAATTTAGGAATGTTTGATGTGATAAGTGATGAAATTTTTCATTGATATTCTACTAAAAGAGAAGCTTATAGTTGTTTCAATAAAATACCAAGGAATATTGTAGAAAGCTCAAATGTCAAGGTTGATGAAGCAATGAATAATTCAATTGATGTTGATGGATATGTATCTAATGAACCTGTTTACATAAGGATTGAGTAAATTTTGGAAGAATAGGAGAAGGAGGAGAAAGAGAAGAAAAAATGAAGGAGAAAATGAAGCTCCAATGGTGTCCCCCAAGACACCTAGATATGTGTGCAAAAAAATCATTTAGAAAATTAGATCATTGGAGACAAGAAAAAAAGAGTTTTGGAAAGAAGTAGAGCTACTGCTGGTGACATAAATCTATGTTTACTTTCTAAGATTGAACTTAAGACTATAAGTGAAGCATGTAAAGATGAGCATTGGATGGAAGCTATGAAAGAATAACTTATGTAGATTGAGAATAATTAAACTTGGGAATTTGTCCCAAGATTGATAGATAAAAATAGTAATAGATTATAGTGGGTATTCATAAATAAGTTGAATGCGAGTGGATAAGTGGCCAGAAACAAAGAAAGGCTTGTGCATAAGCGTTACTCATAAGTAGAAGGCATAGATTTTTATGAAACTTTTTGTTTGGTGGAAAGAATGGAAGCTATTAGGATGTTATTATCATTTTTTGCTCATAAAGATTTCAAGGTCTATCAAATGGATGTCAAGTCTGAATTTTGGAATTGTGAGCTCGGTATGCAAGGTTAGACATGTACTTGATTAGGAAAGGTTTCAAAAAAGGTTTGATAGATAGTAATCTATATTTTAAAATTGAAAATGATAAAATATTGATCATGGTCATATATGTGGATGAAATTACTTTTTTGAGGAAATGAAACTATTTGTAATTTTTTTGCAAAAGAAACGTGAAAAGAGATTGAACTGATATAGTGAAATGAATATCTTTCTTGGGCAATAAATTAATCAAAGAGAGAAAAGGATTTTTATTCCACAATCTAAGTATGTGAAAGAATTGTTGAAAATTTTGGGATGGATGCTTCCAAACCAATATGCAATTGTATGGTGAGTGGTTGAAAATTAGCTAAATATGACGATTCATCTAAGACTAATCAAATAAAATATAGATCTATGGTTAGAGTTTTGTTGTATTTGATTGGGACTAGACTAGATATTATGCATGCTATCTATCTTGTGGATAGATTTCAAGAAGATCCTAAGGAAACACATGTTGTTCTTAAAAGAATCTTCAGATATTTGAATGGAACTTTGGATTATGGCTTATGGTATTTTAGGGAAATTAAATTTACACTAAGTGCTTACATAGATGTAAATTGGTTTGGATGTGTAGATGATAGAAAATGTACAAGTGGTGGTGGATTCTTTCATGTTTGCAGATTTGTTGCATGGTTAAGTGAAAAGAAAGATTTAGTTTCCTTATCTAGTACTGAAGTTGAGTATATTGCTACTACATCTTGTTGTACACATGTTTTATGGATTAAATAGATATTGAAATATATCAAATTAAAGTATAATGATCCTATTTCTATCTCCTATGATAACACAAGTGCGATTAAAATTTCAAAAAATCTAATGATGCAATCAAAGATAAAACATATATCTATAAGGTATCATTTTTTGAGAGAAAAGGTAGTGCAAAATGAAGTAAATTTTGAATATGCCCCTACAAAGGATCAAATTGCTGACATATTTACGAAGGCCTACCTAAAGATACATTCGAGCATCTTTGAGAGAATTTAGGGGTGATTTCTATAAGGAAAGCAATGGTGCAGAAGCAACTTTCCTAATGTCAAAAATACAGGGAAGAACATAGATAATACTTTTAATTTTCTAATTACAATCCAATTAAGACACACATGAAAGATTTATAGAAATAGAGAAGATACTCAAAGACACTGAACAACAGATTTACATAGGAAACCCTTTCGGGAAAAAAAACACCACACCAAGATGAATCTCTTTGCATTACAGTAACAACAATTACATATAATGTAGAGATACAATCTCTGGTATCAGTTCATAGTAGCTTCATTCACTATTCAATCTCTTATAGAAATTATCTCAACAATATGATTCTCAATACAAATTTCAACTTAGAGTGCTACCCTAAAATATTACCACATTCTGATTTTTGTCTTCTATTCATCCTTATCGGCCATTGCCCCATCATAGAAAGTTTCCTCTTGTGCATTGATTTTTCCCTACATGCAGTTTAGCTCCAGCGTCACAACTGTTGTAGAAATCTAACTGGTGTCCATTTGCTTCCTCTTATTGGTCCACAAGGATCCATATAGGATGGTCAAAGGCATTCAACTTTGTTGGCATATCGGTGAGACACTAACAGTGTCTCCTCGATGCCACAAAGTCTTCATATCGATATCGATGTAAGTCCCAACAGTCGGCATGACGATATAACGAATGCCATGAGTCATACTGAATCCATCGATATCCATTGCATTTCTATCAGCAAGAGATTTCTCATCGGCAAGATTCATATTGATGCTCACAAGTCAAAACAACTTCAACTTTTCCCTCAGCAAGACTTTTCCATTCGCCAAGAGGTTTCGTTGAGTCTCCTCAAGTTTCACCGGAACACCTGATAGTTGGCAAGACATTAGTCTTTCGCCAAGACTTCACTCTAAGCAAACAAGTCTTACTGAGTCGGCAAGACTTTTTTCTTTTTCCAAGACCTCACATCGAGCAACCAAGTCTTACTAAGTTGGCAAGAATTTTTTCTTTCACCAAGACCTTACTCTGAGCAACCATGTCTTACCGAAGACTATCGGTGAGACACCTTAAGTCGCCAAGACTTCATACCAATCACCTTGAGCTACTTTGATGACTTCAGTTGTATCCTTGTCAGTGAGACCTTCCATTGTCATTGGGACTTCATACCGAAACCCTTTAGTGTCACTGCAAAGGCCATATGCTATCGTTAAGACTCTCTTCGGTCATTGGGACTTCATACCAAGTGATCAAGTCACCCCAAAGACACCAGCTGATGTGAGTCTTCTTGAAGCCCTATAAGAACATACTATCTTCCAGAGGTCTCCATTCAACAAAAGGTCACAACGATAGTTCATTTGACAAGACACCAATCTTGTCTCAGTGACTTGGAACATTTCAAAGGATTCTAAATAGTTAGTCTGTCAGACATCAATAATGTCACACCGAATTTTCCTTCAAAGAGTTACATGTCAGTATGGACTGAGGAAAATATTCCAACAATCTCCCACTTGACGAAGACCTTACTGACAACTCTAGAGCATAATAAAACTATTGAGATTCATGGGCCAAGAGGCCCATCGAACTGGCACACCACCTGTATTTGTCTGTGCTCACAGGATTTGTCAATGCATCTGGAACATTTTCTAGAGTATCCACTTTCTCCAAGGAGACCTTCCCATCCTCCACCATATCTCATACAAAGTGATACTATACATCTATATGTTTTATCCTAGCATGGAAAGTAGGATTCTTTGCCAAACATATAGCACTCTAACTGTCACAATAAATTGTAAATTTTCCTACATCAAAACCAATGTTAGAACACAAACATTTTAATGAGATTGCTTCTTTACAAGAATGTGTAGCTGCAATGTATTCTGCCTCTATAGTAGACAAAGCGACTATAGCCTGTTGCTTGCTCATCCAACTCACTGCACCACCATTCATCATGAAAACATATCCACTGGTGGATCTTTTGCTGTTAATGTCCCCTACCCAATCAGAGTCCACATAACCTTGAATACTGAGATTCCTCTGTGATTCCTCTGTGATTCCACCAAGTTCCTATGGTAACAAAAAGCATAGTCAGAAGTACCCTTTAGATATCTAAACACTCTCTTCATAGCATCCCAATGTGTCCTTCCAGGATTAGCCATAAAACGACTAAGAAATCCCACTACTTGGGCAATGTCTTGCCTTGTACAGACCATTGTATACATAAGGTTGCCAAGCACACTAGCATATGGCACACTGGTCATGTCCTCCATCTTAGTAGGATATTTTGAACAATCCTCAATAGATAGCTTTGTTCCCTGTGTAACTAGAACAACTAGCTGCTTGCAATTAGTCATGCAAAATCTCTCTAGAATAGTCTGTATATGCTTACTCTGACTGAGCCAAAGTTTTCTATTCTTCATCTCCCTGGTTATTTCCATTCCCAGAATATACCCTGCTACACCAAGATCTTTCATTTCAAACTTTGTAGACAACTGAGACTTAAGATTAGAAATCATTAGATTACTATTTCCTATGAACAACATACCATCAACATATAGAGCAATAATGAGAACTTGATCACTTTCATCTTTGTAATAAACACAATGATCACATTTTGATCTTACAAATCCCAATGACAAAAAAAAGGTGTCAAATTTCTAGTACCACATTCTAGGAGACTGTTTTAAACCATACAAAGATTTCTTCAACTTGCAAACCAGTCTTTCTTTACCTTTTTCCACAAAGTGCTCTGGCTGGGACATATAAATTTCTTCTTCAAGATCACCATGAAGAAACACTATCTTCACATCCATCTATTGAATTTCTAAGTCATACGCTGCTGCAAGTGACAAAAGAAATCTAATAGATGTCAACTTAGCTATAAGAGAAAATATTTCTCCATAATTGATTCTCTCTACCTGGGAATAACCTTTTGCAACTAGCCTAGCTTTATATTTTCTACACTGCCATCCAGACCAATTTTCTATTTAAAAACCCATTTGCAGCCCACAACTTTCCTTCCTTTAGGCAATGGCACCAAACTCTAGGTATCATTATTTTCTAATGATATCATTTCTTCATTCATGGCTTCCAATGAAGAGTTTGAATCAGACATTTTAAAGCATAGGCACAAGTAGATTCTATTAAAGAAAACCCATACCTATCAGGTTGCTTTCTTTCATGAGTTGATCTCCTCATAGGCTGAGGCTAAGGTGGTTCTTCATCTTCTTCAGAAATTTTAGAGCTACTTGAGCTTTCCTCAATATCAGGTACATTTTGATTTTTCAATTCCTCTTTATCTAGTGTCGGAGGAATTTTTTCTACATCCTTTCATTTTCTAATTTCTTCTCTGACTGCAGATCCAATGTAGAAGTTTTCAGCTCACAAAAGATAACACTTCTGCTATACAAAACCTTCTTAGTCTCAAGGTTCCAAAGCTTGTATCCTTTTATGCAAGCACTATAGCCAATAAAAATACACTTTGCAGCTTTGTTTTCCAACTTGGATCTTTTTTCAAATGGCACATATGCATATGCCTCATAGCCAAAGACATGAATATGTCTCAAAGAGGGCTTCTTTCCAGTCTATGCTTCCAAAGGCGTCTTCTCAACAAGAGTAGAGTTAGGAGAATGATTTAACAAATAACATGCTGTAGAGATTGCTTCATCCTGGAACTTCTCCTCCAAGCCAATACTGCTCAACATACTTCGTGCTCTTTCCATTACTGTCTTGTTGAATCTTTCAGCAGCTCCATTTTGCTGTGGAATGTAAGGTGTAGTCTTATGTCTTTTAATCCCATGACTTGTATAGTCCCTTTCGAATTCATCTGAACAAAACTCACCGCCATTATCAGTCCTTAAGCATTTTATTTTCCTACTAGTCTAATTTTCAGCAAAGTTTTTAAATTCCTTAAACCGATAGAACACTTCTGATTTACTTTTTAGAAAATATACAAATCTTCTTCTTGAATAATCATCAATAAATGACACATAGTATCTTTATTTAGACAGAGAAGGAACATTCACTAGACCAACCACATCAGAATGAATATAATCAAGCAAACTAGAAGATTTGTGAGGACTAGAGTAAAATAAAATATGGTGTTGTTTACCATATATACAATGTTCACAAAATTCAAACTCAAGGTTATAATCTTCAAACCATTCTACCAGGTTTTTATTTTTCAAGGTTTTAAAACCTTTTCCACCAATGTGGCCAAGCCTATGATGCCAGAGCATAGTCTTTTCTACTAGAAGTTTTACCTCCATGGCGTTTACTCCATCACAGATGTTTCCCTCTTTTACTCCATGAGTAGCTTTCTGTGACTTCGCAGAGACACTATTGCATTGAATAGCTTGTGCATCCAGCTTATACAAGGTACCAATTCGAGCACCCCTAGCCAACACCATAGAGCCTCTAGTCATCTTGTAGCCATTTCCAAAGAATTTTACATGCACTCCAATATCATTTAGCTTACTTACAGAAAGTAAATTACGAGCCAAACCTAGTATATGCATCACATCATTGATTCCCTTCACTCTTCTATCAGGAATTGATTTCTGACTCTTCCACGACCAACAATTTCCAAATATGAATCACTTTCCAATTACACCTTTCCACCATTTTATTCTTCATACTTCGTCAACCAATCTCTATGAGATGTCATGTGTAAAGATGCTCCAGAATGAATCATCTAGACATCATTAGATGCCCGCATAGCCAAAGCTGCAATGAAAGCGTCTGCATCACTCTGAGAAGAATCATTATCACAAGAGGTCTTCTTCTTCTTTTTCTCCTTCTTGCAATCCTTTCGGACATGACCAGGTTTCCCACAATTCTAGCATTTCACATTGGACTTCTTTCCAGGAGACTTTGATCTCCCTTTTGATTTCGATATGGATTTCTTGTCCTTCTTCTTGCCTTTCTCCTTCGATCTACCTCTAATAGCTAGAGCGTCCTTTGCCATATTAGAAGATTTTCTTCTCATCTCTTCTGATAAAAAAGAAGAAACAACATCTTCCATCTTGAAATTGGATGTTGTACTCCCATTAGCCATCACCAAATGATCCCAAGAATCTGGTAAAGAACATAGCTGTAGCATGCAGTGATCTTCATCTTCAATCTTCACACCAATAGATGTTAACTAAGCAATCAACATGTTGAAAGAATTCAAGTGATCAGCAATAGATCCTCCCTCCTGCATTCTCAAAGAGTACAACTTCTTCCTCAAGAACAATTTGTTCACCAAGGAATTGCCTTGATAGATTGATGCCAGTCTTTTCCACAAGGAAGATGCAATCTTTTCTTCATGAACATTTTGAAGAACAAAGTTTGCCAAACAGAGCCTTATCAGCCCCTTAGACTTTCTATCTGCAAGGTCCCAATCCTCTTGCTTCATGCCTTGAGGAATTGTTCTAGACATAATAGTCCAAAGATCTCAGTCTACTAACAGATCTTCCATTTTGAGTTTCCACAACTCAAAATTGCTACTATTGAATTTCTCTATTTCCATCTTCCTAGATGTGCTCGCCATCTTAATCTATAATTAAATTATTAGACCTCTACTAGACTCCCACTGAAAAAGAATTGACACAAAAAACCCAACCCACTCACAAGGATAACACAATTGGCCAAGCTCTGATACTAGTTGTAAGGAAAGCAATGGTGCGGAAGAAACTTTCCTAACATCAAAACCTCAGGGAAGAATGCATATAATACTTTTAATTTTCTAATTACAATCCAATTAAGACACACATGAAAGATTTACAGAAACATAGAAGATACTCAAAGACAATGAACAACAAATTTACATGGGAAATCCTTTCAAGAAAAAACCCACCACACCAAGTTGAATCTCTTTGTATTATAGAAAAAACAATTACATACAATGCAGAGATACAACTCTCTGATATCATTTCACAACTTAGCTTGATTCACTATTCAATCTCTTACAGAAATGCTCTCAACAATCCGATTCTCAATAAAAATTTCAACTTAGAATGCTATCCTAAAATATTACCACATTCTGAATTTTATCTTCTGTTCATCCTTATCTGCCATTGCCCCATCATAGAAATTTTCCTCTTGTGCATTGATTTTTCTCTACATGTAATTAAGCTCTAGTGTCACAATTGTTGCAGAAATATAACTGCCATCCATTCACTTCCTCTGATTAGTCCACGAGGCTCCACATAGGATGGTCATAGGTGTTCAACTTTGTTGGCATATTGGTGAGACACTAACAGTGTCTCCTTGATGCCACAAAGTCTTCATATCAATATCGACATAAGTCCCAACAATCGACAAGGAAATATAATGAACGCCACGAGTCATACCAAATCCATTGATATCCATTGCATTTCTATTGGCAAGAGATTTCTCATTGGCAAGATTCATACCGATTCTCACAAGTCACAACGACTTCAAATTTGCCATCAGTAAGACTTTTCCATTCACCAACAGGTTTCGTCGAGTCTCCTCAAGTTTCACTGGAACACCTGATAGTCGGCAAGACATTTGTCTTTCGCCAAGACTTCACTCCGAGCAAAAAAGTCTTACTGAGTTGGCAAGAATTTTGTCTTTCGCTGAGACCTCACATCGAGCAACCAAGTCTTACTGAGTTGGCAAGAATTTTGTATTTTTCCAAGACCTTACTCCAAGCAACCATGTCTTACCAAAGACTATCGGCGAGACACCCTAAGTTGCCAAGACTTCATACTGATCACCTAGAGCTACTCTGATAACTTCAGTTGCATCCCTATCAGTGAGACCTTCCATTGTCACTGGGACTTCATACTGAAACCCTTTAGTGTCACCACAAATGCCATATGCTATCGGTAAGACTCTCTTCGGTCACTGGGACTTCATACCGAGTGATCAATTCAACTCGAAGACACCAGCTGTTGTGAATCTTCCCGAAGCTCGATAAGAACATACTATCAGCTAGAGGTCTCCATTCAACAAAAGGTCACAGCAAATGCTTCTTGTCACAGTGATAGTTCATTCGGAAAGACACCAACTTTGTCTCAACGACATGGAATATTTCAAAGGATTCAGAATAGTTAGTCGGTCAGACATCAATAATGTCACACTGAAAGAGTTACATGTCAGTATGGATTGAGGAAAATATTCCAACAATTTCCCCTCCTTTCTTGAACTATATTCATATGGAGGTGCATTAGTCCGGTGGGTCTATGAATCTTTCTTCTGTACTAATGTTTTGGTGGCTACCTCTAAGGGGGAGCAGGTAGTGTCATGTGTTGTCATTGTGAGAGCATTCTATTTTTTATGTCAAAGGGGAAATAAATATAAAATATATTTTTTCTTTTACATTAATGTCAAAGGGGGAGAAGAGTATCATGTGAAAAAGATTATCTACTGAGGGGAAGAAACCAAAAGAAAAATCATGAGAAGTGTGTTCAAAGCTAGTATGTTGTCATTGATGCTTTTTCACATCATGTGTTGCCATCAATGACAAAGGGATATATTTTTACAAGAATGAAGGTATTTTCATTGATGTCAATTTGTTAACTAGTTGTTATTGGACCATCACTAATGTCATGGATGTAGGATATGTGTTGTATATGTTGAGGGTATTGAGAAAATTGTAATAAAGGTTGTAGGTGTTTAGTGGTTGCTTTGAGTTATGCTCCAATATTTTCTCCTATGATTGTGTGGTTTAGATATGTTGATTATGGTTGTTAGAAGATGCTAGATCTATATTTTTTACTTCTGATTCATTGTACAGTGCGATTTATGTTCACTAGTTTTGAGCTATGATTTTTTGTGTTTCTAGCTAAGGTCTAAGAGAAATATTATTGGTCTAGATTTCTCTTTGGTTGAGTCTTATTACTTGTGGTTCTAGAGTTAATATTTTATGATTATGTCAAAGATAATTTTGGTATCTAGAAGGATTGGATTGTGCTAAGGATTCAATGTGCTTAATTGTTCTTGTAATATGGAATTTTGTGGGTATGTGTAGCATCATGATGGGCCAAAAAGTGGTGATATGATGGGTATGTGTAGGGTATGTGGTTGGTGACTTTTTTCTTACCCAACATTGATGAAATGAAAAGGGTTTTTAAAGGAGACTCTCAACATCCCACCAATATAAATTATGCTTTACTTTTAATTTAATAAATAATCATTATTCATTTTCTATTTGAATTATGACTAAAGTCTTGATTGATAAGTTGATTGAAAAACATCTATATCTTTCAAATGGTATTACGTTTTTTGAATTTGAAATATGCATCAAATTCTATGCTTCACATACTATAGGATTAAAAAAAAGAATTGAATTTCATGAAGTTTTGACCAAGTTAAGGTTGTTAGACATACGAGTTTTTATATTTTTTAAAATCTATAATAAAAAATCATAATTAATTATTTACTTACAATTTTTTTTTAAGAAAATGTGTATCACATTGGAACATGAGTCCTCTACTTACATCTAAAATATTATCATTTTATTGTGGTTAGGGTGGTCAGACAGATGCCTACTTACTTTTTCCTTGAAATTTAAGTACTACTGCATTGACATTTCAAATTTTCACCAAATAGATTTTTTATTTTTTTAAATAAACCTAGTAGTTTAGAAAATAAATTCGATTTTCTTCAAATTCTATTGTTACATATTTTTGAAATAATATAGATAACTTATTCAAATTTTTATGTCAAGTTGCCTAACTCTGAATTTCTAAATTTTTTACCACTCAAGGGCCTATTTTTTCCATGATGATCCTGCACATACCCTTGTCACCCCAAGGGTTTTAGGACCTAGCGCAATAATCTTTCTATGCTTTACATTCAAGGATGCCCTAGATATCTCATTACAAAGGAGAAAGAAATCTTGATACAGGGTTGTCCTTCTGGTTGTTTAGGATCTAATGAGGGGTTCGGCACCAAGTTAAGACTTGGAATAGACAATGAAATGCAAGATGAAATGAAAAACCATTATATCATGAAAACCTAATTTAAATGACCTAGAAATTCATATGAAATAGAATAAAATGAAGATAAAATGTGTGTACAAGGGAATCTAGAGGAAGTTGGAAGGAGCTTTGAATTGCTAGAAATTCTGAATTTTTAACCTAATGGGACTCATTTTCCATTTTGGCCAAATCAGTCCAAGTTTAGGATATTTACATAGGAACGGGTTTGGGGAAAGTTTGTATTTGAATCTGATTTTTTTTTTGGAAAATACCTATAGTGCGACTCATTCGTCGCTTCTGGTGAATGATTCTAATTTATATTTTCTAGAACTTCAATGTTTGAATCTATTATTCTTAGTTTACTCAATCTACTTCTCCAAGTTTCTAGATTAGAAACTTTGATTTCGAGTCTATAGGTGACATTTTTATGAAGTTTACAACCTTGAACACGAGGAGATAATTCCAGCATTTTTCTCCAAGCTTGTAACGTAGTCTTCAATTATCCTTCCAACTTCAAGACACTTAGATCTACAATCACACATGTAAAGAGGAGAAAACTTGTTATTTGTTAGTGAATATAGCTTTGACTTTTTCAAACCCATTTGGAATAATTAAACTAAATGATGAAATAATTAACATCAAATATGAAATATAGAACATCAAACATGAACAATGACACCTTGAAGGATGTCTTACAAAATCTACAATCTAGCTTGAAGTGCTCATGAAGGATGTAGGTTTTGATCTTGAAATGGATGAAAAAAATGCTTGACTTTGGATCTTAGATACAACATCACAACACTAGCTCAACAACATGATTAATACTTGATATGCTTGACATGATAATGGATCTTTAATTTTTGCAACAATTGATGAAGAATTTTACCCTTGAATTCCTTAGAAATGATCTTGGATGCTCTCTAGATGACCTTTTGAAGTCTTAAAATGATTAACTCTTGAATGCTTGACTTGAAAAGATGTAGAGCTTGTGTTTCTTAGGTGAAATAGGGATTTCAAAGCTTGTTTATAGAGCCAATGTACTCAAAATAACCATTTATTAGATCCTCAAGGCTAGCATAGAAGAAATTTGAAATTAAAAACTAGTTTTCCCGCTCAAACCTTTAAAATAGGTCAAATGGATATCATTTTCCATGCTAGGAAAATGAGTCCCACCTAGATGCGACTCACTCATCCAAACTGGAAAATCGGTCACATGGGGCATGTTTTTCTTCCTAAAGTGTTGAGTACTAAAGAAATTAAGTTTATTTGTTGATCTTGTCTGGTTTTTTATTGAAATATTCCTTGGGATGCACTATATAGGGTCTTAGAGGACTATTAATGATGATATAAAGGTCATAAATGTAAAATTTCCAAAAATCCAATGTGAAAGTGTAAATAAATACACTTTACAACACTGAATTAAGATAAAATTGGGTCTACTTAGCTTATAAGGGCCCTAAATCCCATGTGAATGTATAAAACATATTACAACACTAGATTAGGTCCACCTTAGTTCACAAGTCTCCCAAATTTAATGTGAAGATGTGAATAAATACATTTTACAACATTAAATTAGGGTAGAGTTCAGTTTGGGTGATCCCACAATAGTGGTTTACACTTTTTGGGAGATCCTAATTTTAGCTGAAATCACATATTTTTAGAAAATATAATGATTTAAGAATTAAAAATTTTCATTTAAAGGATTCCAATTGAGGAGGGTTTGATCAAACCACCTTAGATCAAACCCCCCTTGATAGAACCTAATGCAGGAGCATCTAGTGGTGTAAGGGTAATCTTGGATCACCCAAAAATATTTTTCCTTTCTATTAGCTCTTTGGTAAATTTTTTTACATTTTTGGATACCCTTTTAATTGAATAAGAATTCCCAACTTTCAAAACTGCTTTTCTACTTTTTTTGATTAGATTGATATTTTTAGCAAGTATGAATTTGAAGGTGTGATGAGGAAAAAATTTCTAGGAAGCCTCAAGATGGAATTTTTTTTTTTTGGAAAAATAATAAGGGAAAGATCATTCTTGGTTTGAAAGTTATTCATGTTTAAGTTTCCCTAAATTTCCTTGCAAACGCTTTTGATTCTAGTTTGAGGCACTAAGTGGTCTTGTATGGGCCTAAAAATTGTCAAAATTGGTAGAGATAGTTATTAGCAGATACTACACTATGAGACCTTTCCAACACTTCAAACGACATGTCAAACAATGTTTCAAATCAAAAGTTATGGCTTTTGGGAGTTGGTCATTTTTTGGAAAATTGCCAATTTTCAAATTGGGACTCAATTTCTGAATTTTAAATTCCACATTTTGGTGCCCAATTTCCTACATTCAAAATTCAAATTGTATTTTTGGCTCCAACCTAGAGAAAGGATATTTAGGACTCATTTTTATAATTAGGAGGGTACTGGGGAAAAACAAAATTGTATTGGGAAAGGGGGAATTTCTTTTTCGAAATAGTTAAAGTTGCATGTATTGTAGCCTGTGAGAATTTGATCCTTTGGAATGTAATTTATATGTAATGGGAACATATTTCCAATAAATTAATAATAATTTTTTTATTTTCTCTATTGTGTGCTTTTATAAGCCTTAGGTTGTGGCTCTCATTAGAACCTTGCTAGTTTTAAACCATACTTGTAATGAAGTCTCCTTTACACATCAAAATGTTGGTTAAAAACCAATTCTGATTTACATTTTGGGGGATCAAATGAATTAATTTAAAATTTAATTTTTGTAAGTATTTAGTCCTTATTATAAGCTTCCCAAAAAGTATAATTTTAAATAAATTTAATTTTATTATTATATTTATTTTTTATTTCTTGTGAGTGTAGCTTTTCACCAAAAATCAAGCTCTCTATTCTTCACGTGTAAAAAATAGAAAATTATTAAAAAATCCTAAAAAATATATTTACACTAGATATTGATGTCCTTGATCCAAAAAAAAAAAATAAATGAATTTTGATACATACAAAAAAGGTTATGTTTTAGCTAGTAAATCATGTCTAAATTATAACTGGTTTGACTTTGAAACTTAATTAAGAAAAAAATATTCAATGAAATGGTATGAAACCAATTAAATGCACTAGATATTATAGTTACAAATCTAAATACAAAAAAATAAAATATTTATCCTTCATAGAAAAAAGGTTATGTGTTAGCCAGTAATGTCGGTCTTTGAAAATGGTGTTTACTATTAAAAACTAGTTTTTGAAGGAGATTGAAAAAGAAGTGCAATTTGATTCCAAAAATTTTGAAAAAAAAAATATTTAGAATCTATAGACAAAATTTCACAAATCACTAGTTTTCATCTACAAATTTCTCACAGTTTAGCTATTGTAGGTGCTCGAAAGTGAAGATTTAGTTAAAAAAAATAGTTCAATGTCTAGTTAGGCCAAAAATTGTAAACCAGTATTGTCGGACCACCTATTTGTTTAGCTTAAATTGTCCATAGACCTAATGTGAATGTGTAAAAAACCTCACAACACTAGATCAAGGTGACATCAAGTCCAATTTATCATTAATTATTCCCAAATTAGGTGTGAAAATGTACACAACATTTTTGTATACTACATTTAGCCCCCACTTTAGTGAGAGGATGAACTTGCTTCAAACTCACACTAAAGTAGACACTAAAGAGATGCCCAATTTTACCAATGCAAATAATCTAGGATAACAAAGATCAAGGAGGTGCTCAGGCCTCTAGGATCCAAGATCCTAATTTAATCCAACATAAGCACAAAAAAAAAGACACACAAAGATGTATAATATGCAACACCTAGATACAGAAACATACAATGTCAATAATTAAGAAAAATAAAAATAAGCAAAAGTAAGAAAATGTGGATAAAGCATTGACCCTTTGTCCAACATGATGTCAATTAGATCTAAGCTATTTTTTCAAAGATGCACACTCACTCTTAGGCATAGAATTTTAGGTTATTTGCTGGGAAAGTAATCCAAGGAGGTGAGACACATGGGTATGTGTAGGATCATGATGGGCCAAAAAGTGGCGATATTTTCGGTATGTGTAGGATATGTGCCTAATGACATTTTTTTTACCCAAAATTGATGAAACAAAAAGTGTTTTTAAAGGAGATTCCCATCTTTCCACCAATATAAATTATGCTTTACTTTGAATTTAATAAATAATAATTATTAATTTTCTATTTAAGTTATGACTAAATTCCTAATTGATAAGCTGATTGAAAAACATTTATAGCTTTCAAATAGTATCACATTTTTTGAATCTGAAACATGTGTCACATTCTATGCTTTGCATACTATAGGATTAAAAAAGAAAATTTGAATTTCCTTTAGCACTGCTCTCATCCTGATGATGGATCACAGAGTTTGACCTAAAACATTGATGCAAAAATTCTCACACAATCAAAACCAGAAACCATTGCAAAGAAAACTTAAAGTGGTCAAGCATACGAGTTTTTTATATTTTTTAAATATTGTAATAAAAAATTCATAATTAATAATTTAGATGGAAAACAATTACAAAAAAATACTCATCACATCGAGACATGAGTCTTCTACTTATACCTAAAATATTCTAAAAACATATTATCATTTTATTGTAGGTAGGGTGGTCAAACAAACACCTACTTCTTATTTTTTCCCTGAAATTTAAGTAATACTGCATTGAAATTTCAAATTTTTACCAAATATATATTTTTTAAAAATAAACTTAGTAGTTTAGAAACTAAATTCAATTTTCTACATATTCTATTCTTACATATTTTTGAAATAATATAGATAACTTATTCAAATTTTTATGTCAAGTTGCCTAACTCTTATTTTTCTAATTTTTTTGCCACTTAAGGGCTTGTTTTTTCCATGATGATCCTGCACATACCCACATATGACCAATATGCACTCAAACACATATGCGAGTGGCTAAGGGAAATTCATGCCCTCATTTGGCTTCCCATCAAACCATACTAAAGTTATACCTCCTAATAACTATAATAAGGCACCATGAAAAATGAACTTTAGGCTTCATGAGGCAAGAAAAAGTTCATATGCTTGAAACTCATGAAAAAACAAGATGGCTCCACAAGCATGCAAAGTGTGTTATGCAAGGTGGCCATATGATCAAAATTGTAAATGAAAAATACTGCAAGGAATGTTCAAATGGATTTAACTTAGTTCATGCAAGGTCTCTTTGTAGGGAACATTGTGCTTAATATCTCCAAGAGAGGACAAGTAAAATAAATATCACACTCTCGGAGTAAATCAAATCAATGACACCAACAAGAAAAGGAAAATTATCAAGAAGAAAGAAATCACACAATGAAATATGGGTGTCGATGTATTCGCCCACTTTTAAAGTAGTTGGTAACACCATTACTGTGAGAAATTGCTTTAAAGTAGAAGAATACAAGAGAGCTTATTCAGAAAGCCCTATGACAAGTCATATGTTTTTAAATCAAATTATATCATGAATAAGTGTGCCTATGTTATCAAATCCATGAATTGACAAGGAATCAGGTTGAATTTTTGACTTATCCACACCAAGCTTATCCCACAAGGAAATAATACACACATTAAGGGTGGAGCCATTTTCAACAAGGGTTCTCTTTATTTCTAATGTGTTTTAGCCAACTATTACCATCAATGAATCATTTTATTTTTGCACTTCCAAAGGAGGGAGCTCACTTTGGTGGAAAACAATGGCAACATTTATTCCTTGAATCATGGCTGCTATGTCATTCGGTTGTGCATTAGAAGGGACAATAAACTATTTTAAAGCACTTTGAATCATGTTGTGGTAATAAGGTCAAGCCTAAATAAGGTCCCATAAGGATATTTTAGCAAGTGTGTTTTTTAGTTGTTGAACAAGATCATACTCCTTTCAGCTTTGTAAAGGAAAATGAGGAGCACTAGGCAAGATGGGATTAGGAAAATGTAAGGTTGTATAGGGTGTTTGTCTTGGATGTAGATTGTTTCTAGTGTTATATGTATGAGAAAAATTATTATGACTCGACTACTACAAAAGATTAGTCTTAGGTCGGTAAGGGATAAGCTCGGGTTTTTTTTTTTTGAGTTTGAAGTTTGTGTGAAGGTCGATAAAGAAGGAGAGGATTTTTAGTATGTCCCACAGGGTATGTAGGAGGTCCAATAGTCAAAGGGGACCTAATGGATTCTTGTGCATTCATAACTTTAGCGGTATTGGTTTGATGTATTTCTAACAGAGTGAAATATAGTATCATCTTTTCACCATAATCCAAGGAAGCCCCATTACTATTATTGCCATTTTCTTTCACCATGATATTCTCCTTAGGAGGAGAGTTGTAATGAGAACTAAAAACTAAATTTTCTTGACATTCAACAATTGGTTCTTCCAAAATGGCTTCATCACAAGTAGGGGAATGATCAATAGTTGGATTTTCTTGTTTTTCAATAGTGGGGATATTAGTAGAAGGCTCTATTTGATTGTAAATGACTTCATCCTTTTTATCTAAGGCCTCATTCTCTTGTGAAATAGTATCTACCATAGTAAGAGAGCTTGTAAGATATTCATCACATTCCATGGTTATTTTTTGTAAAGTAGCTTCATCACAAGTAGGGGAGGCATCAAGAGAAGGAAAACTTTGATTTTCATGCTTACCAAATAGATATTTCCAAATGGTAGGAGAATTAGGGAAGGGAGGAACAAGATTCTCATGACTTTCAATAGGTGCATCTTTTAACACACACCTATCCTCTTCACATTGATGAGGGATATTAGGAGAGGGACAATTTTGATTGGCATGGATATCTATGATATCATCCTCTTTTGCTAAAAAATTCTCATAAAAAAGAGATGAATGGAGGCTAGGTCAGCTAACGTTTAGAAATGTTTATATGATCTCACATTATTGTTTTCTAACATCTTCCAAAGTGGGATGAGGAGAGGGACAATCAATACTCTTAATGTTTTTATCTTCTTTCACCAAGATACCTTTGTCACTAATAGGGGAGGTATTGGCCAAGAAACAAGTATGATTGTTATGGTTGTCTACACTTGCATCCTCTT
Organism: Sequoia sempervirens; assembly: GCA_007258455.2. Taxonomy (NCBI): domain Eukaryota; kingdom Viridiplantae; phylum Streptophyta; class Pinopsida; order Cupressales; family Cupressaceae; genus Sequoia; species Sequoia sempervirens. Next base: position 629,233,544 of record VDFB02193867.1, read on the forward strand.
GTATCATAGAATCCTCACCAATAGGCAATGTAATGTTAAGGACTGCATCAATGGTTTGATTTGCTTTCTCTAAGATGTTCTCATAAATATGAAAGATAGTAGAAGGATGATTAAAATATTTCTTAATGACCTAATTGTTGTACTCTAATTTGAACTCATAGGAGGGTTTGTTGTACTTATGCAATCCATTTTTAACCATATCAAAGCTAGATCTCTTGAACAAAAACATGTTATCATGGAAAAGTAAAGAAAGTGCAATGCAATGACCTAAAGTGAAATGCTTAAATGCAATTTTTAGATTCGAAACAAGGTAATTTGGGGATTACACTATGCAACAACCTGAAAGATGAAATGTTGTAAATAAAAATAATTTGGAATTGAGTAATGCATGAAATGGGCCAATTTAACCTAGATTTAGTGAAATGCATGTAACAGAAAGTCAACCCACTGAAATAGATAACCAATGGAAGCAACCATAAGTGTAGAAACAAGGATTTTTAATGTTGTAAAATGTAGTTTTAGATGTGCAATGGGATTGATTCACCCAAGGTGGAGAATGAGTCCCAAAGTGGATTTTTTCAAAATTTTCAAAGATTTTCAATTTATTTTGATGCTTTTTATGTTGTATGACCTCAATACTAAATGAAAATGTAGGTTTTATATGATTTTCAATTATTTGAGATGAAAAAATACAACGTATATGCACTTTCACTAGTAAAAAATTTAGAAACCCTAGATGCAAAATAACTTATGTAAACCCTAATGCAAAGTTAATGCAAGCTGGATCTAGGATGACGATGGACTCCAAATTAGAAAAGAAGGTATTCTAAAAATAGGTTCACCAAAATGTAATATAGAATTATGTCACCCTAAGGGTTTTAGCACCTAGGGACACAAGATTTATATGCTTTACATTCAAGGATTCCCTAGAGATATTAATGCAAAGGAGAAAGAGATCTTGCAATAGGGATGTCCTAAGGGCTAATTAGGATCTAATGAGGGATTCACCACAAAGCTGAAACTTGGAAAAGACAATGAAATGAAAACCCTAATATGATGCAAACTTGATTTAAGTGAACTAGAAATGCATATGAAATATAATAAAAAGATGTAAGATGGAATGTTTGCACATAGGAATCTGAAGGAAGTTGGAACAAGTTTTGAATTATTGAAAATTATAACTTTTTGACCTAGTGGGACAAATTTTTCATTCTAGGTGAATCATTCCTAGTTCTAGATTTTTGCATATGAACAATTTTTGGCAAAATAGTTATCCAAATCTAAAATTTGTTTTTGAAAACACCTATAATCGGAATCATTTTCGACTTATGGTGAATGAGTCCAATTTAGATTTTCTAGAACATCAAGTTTTGAATCTATACTTCTTAGTTTGCTCAATCTACTTCTCCAAGTTTTCAGATCTAAAACTAATTATGGGGTTGTAGGTGACCTTTAAGTGAAGTTTATAACCTTGCAA